>OY723388.1:3982860-4012974 GCA_963210295.1 Ophion ellenae
TATTGTTGTTGTCTTGTGTCAATGGATAAGGTGCATTATCAAAAGGCAGTAATGTAAGCAGAATTGAACAATCCAACGAACTCCATTAAGACTTTCGATCGTATTTATACGGAGCGTCTTCCTCAATGATGATATATTCGTAGTACTGTTTATCTTCTGAGACTCCGTTTACGGTTTTTAAAACAAAACAATAAACTCATTTAGACCCACTTCCCAAGCTAGCCGAAGACCCAACGTCCTATTCCTAAAAATTGATTTCCATACTGAGTTTGAGTTACTTTACCAATACTCTTTCCATGTTAAAGTAATTCAGTATCCTAAAAAAAGGACAAATGTTTTGAGGGTTTTTTTCTACGTTCTGGCAGTCCCAAGTCAATATAAGAACACCCTCTAAGCATTGTAAATCGCCACTTTTCCATTGAACCAGGTTTAACGTCTCAAATCTCGGTTAATATTAACTAACCGAGAATCGTGGAACCAGCGCTATTGGGTGAACAGAAACACGCCCTTCTTTGACACGGTATGGCACTCATCACGCCTAAAGTAATCGGATCTCGCATATATCAGCCTGCACCATTTCGCGCTGAGAAATACACTCCGCTGGATTCGAAATTTTGAAACTACTCACATTTTCCAAAATGTTAACCATTTCGAATGAGGAAAAAACCCAAATTTACAACAATATCTCGCGGAATCGTGGTGGCGTGATCGCCAATATATATTGCATTGACGCACTTCTGTCGCATGCACACTGCTTGCCGAAGAGGAAGGACAGCACACAAAGTCGACTTGCGCGCGGCAGTTACGTCTTGAGCGATTAACTTACTCCATAGTTTAGGGTATCGGATAATTGAACGAGCGTGTTTACGCGGGCATTAAATAGTGTAGATGATGAAGAATAGAAGGAAAGAGATATTGTCTTTTCTCTTATTCGTTCCAAAGACATTATTATCAATATGATAGTAATGTGTTTATTGAAAAATTCATGTTTACCTTTCTCGCTTGGTAGATTGCTCTGATTGAACCTGCAAGTTCGATTCATCGCTTTGAAGAATCAGCGTTTCATAAACACATAGGATAATGTGCCTCAACCTCCTGAGGGCCAGAATGGGGAAGGCTTGCTTGAAGATAGGCCCATTGCACTGGCAATAAAACAATAATTTAGTCATACAGAATCCATACAAATGATATCTCCGCAACGAAAAAGTATTTAGGTTTGATACTTAGGCGGTCTTCACGGATCAACCGAACAGACTCAAAATATTTGTTCTTTTTTAGAACATTTGTTTTAGTTGCAAAGTGACGTGGCATGTTATTTAAAAGCGATTTGCTAACAGGGTCGATCGGAATTCATATATTGTTATCAAAATAGTACGCGTGGCCTCAGGAGGTTAAACTGTGAAAATAGTTTGATGAAGATGGTTAAAATTTTACGCCAGCTACACTGTTATTGCCCAGATTCTTAAGAAAACCCTCAAGCCCCTTGCCGCTCAGTTTTTAATTCAATCAAAATCATTGTATTCCAAAATTGAGAAATATTGGCTCGGTATCTTAACATTTTAGGGTTACTTCGAGAGAGCTTTTAGAAACTTTGGAAATGTTAAAAATAGACATTAATGTTATGTCACGATGAACTTGAGATTTGTTGTAATCCACTGGAGTTGTAAATTCCAGCGCGTTTATGATATGACAAATTCAAGTTGACCCGTTGGCATCAATATTATTCAATGACAACTGGTTTCGCGTAAATTCATAAGGATCCAAGACTTTAATGGTAAACTTGGAACTTAATAAATAATACAGTTGCTGGTGTGTAATAAGAAAAATGTGAAATGACTAATTTCATGCCGCACTAAAAGTTTGATATCTCTGTGAAAAAAAAAAGATATATGGATTTCCAAGGCGGCATTTTAAAAGGGACAAATGTAGCTTCACTTTGCGTTGTGGAAAACAAATTTTCGATTTTTTTTAGACCAGGGGCGCCATTTTGAAAATCGCCGTTTTTTGGATTTTTTTGGCTGTTTAAAATCGGCTGCACGTCTTCAGGACATTTTTTTGGCGTTTTTTTCAAAGAACCTTAAAATATAGAGCAATAGCTATAGTTTTCTTTTTTAGAAAGTTTCGTACGATTTTTTTTCACCGAGTTATCGCATTTTTTTCTCAAAAAGACAATTTAGAAAAGATGCTGCTGAAATGAGAAACTTTGAGGTTGAGGGAAAATTGCTTAAAAAAAAAAGTTGCGTTACGTCGTATTGAATCGAGCAGAAATTTTTCACATTTTTTTTTCAAAATGTTTTGCTCCAACATTGAATAAAAAAAAATTGTACGATTAAACGAACTTACCTAAGTGAAGTTCGATCGTAATTGTATGAAGCGCCTCTTCCGATAGATCACGCAGTAGTTCCCTTTTCCATCACGGAATTTCCACATATCTTTAAAGTCCATGTAGAGACTTTTTTGTTTGTTACGCATGGCAACCCGGCCCTGCGAACTCATTATTTCAAAGTATTGCCGTATTTAAGGGTAATACTTCTCTGAAGTATTGGGAGATAGGTAAATACAAATATTTAACAATATTTAACCTTACCAGGGGGGGATGTGATCTATCGGAAGAGGCGCTTCATACAATTACGATCGAACTTCACTTAGGTAAGTTCGTTTAATCGTATAATTGTATTTTGCGCCTCTTCCGATAGATCACGCAGTAGATGTTTAAAGTTCAAAATACGGCAAAGGTATGATGTAAAATTTATTTTAACACAAACAGTTGCAACTCCAAGATAACAACGGGTTATCAGCCAACAAAAAATACAAAATAGCGATAACATTACAGAAAACTTTTTTTTTTTTTTTTTAATATTATTCCAATATCGCCTTCGCATATCCCGAACTATTTGCGGATACAGGAAGATTATAAAACCGTGCGAATGTTTGAGAATCTTTTGACCATCCGGCCGACTTTCTTATGATATCTAAATCTAAACCTTTTCGTTTTGCGGCTGATGTAGATGCGTGTCGCGTACTGTACGCCGAAAAAATATTAGTATCGATTCCACTGTTTAAAAGTACTTTTTTAATCCATCGGGAAAGTGTTTGAGTACAGACTTTACGAAATGGTTTTTTCAGGGCGAGGAACAGCGAATCTTCGTTTCCTCGCAACAAACTAGTTCGCTCCACATATGATTTGAGGGTGGAAACTACACAAATGATCCCTCGATCTTTGAATGCTGAAAAAACCAGTAGAGGTTGAGTGCGACCGCGGCCGGATGTCTTTATCGTATCCGAAATCTTTATTTCGATAGATTCACCTCTTTCGATTATATTACTGAGTTTAATCAGCGATAGTGTCTGTATGCGCTGGCCCGTCACAAGGGCAAGAAGAGTAACGAGCTTTCCGGTCAACATTTCCAAGGATAACGTGTTATTTTCGCCAAGTTTCTCTAAATAATCTAACACTACCTTAGGGTCCCATGTAAATTCATATTTACGTCTCGATGGCCGACATTCAACAACTCCTTTGAAAAAACGCTTGACCCTTGAATCCTGGCCTACATGGGGGCCTGAGATCAGTGAAATTGCCGACCTTAAAGAGTTTAAGGATCCGTGCGATGCGCCTTGTCGAAATTCTGTACCAAGAGCAGTCAGAATATCTTCGATCGAAGGCTTGTAGAAATTGACGTTATTTTCCTTGCAAAATTTCCACCATTTTCGTAGCGCACAATCATATTGTTTTAACGAACCAGTGCGTAGAGAAGCGGTCATTAAATCCAACGCCACTTCTGGAACATGATTCAGTTCGAACGCTCTCCTGATAACAACCCCGCCGCCAGGGTAAGGTCACTCCAGAGTGGGTGCGGCTGGTTGCTAGGAGACAATAATAAATTTTTGTCGGGCGGAAAAATAATAGGCGCTTTACATAATAACGCTTGAAAGAGAGGATACCAGGGTTGAGTAGGCCACTGAGGCACTATCAGGATAATTTTTGCCTTCTCTTCTCTAATTTTTCGTAGAACTCTCAGAATTACCGAAAATGGGGGAAAAGCATAAGCCAGAGAAAAAAACCCCCATTGCATAGTGAAAGCATCTACAGCGGCACTGTCTGGATCGCGAAACCAGGAAACGAAGTGTTCGCACTTTCTGTTAATGCGCGAAGCAAATAAATCAATTTCCGTATTTCCAAACGATCTCAAAATATCCTGAAATGCATAATCTGCCAGAGAATATTCTGTCTCTTTGTGAAGTCTCCTTGATTCAAAATCAGCCTCTGCGTTTTCTTTCGTACCTATGAACGAAGCCGCGATCCTAATACTTCGCCCTTCACACCAATCCCAAATTGATTTTGCTTCGTCATTTAATTTTTTAAAACGTGTACCACCCATCCGGTTTATATACGCGATTGCGGTGGTGTTGTCCATTCGTAACAAAATATCGACGTTTTTCAGCTCATCAACGAAACATTTCAAACCTAAAAAGGCCGCTTTCAATTCTAAAATGTTAATATGATCCCGACTCTCTTTTTCGTTCCAGAACCCGTGTGAACGCTTTTTTTCACAGACTGCGCCCCAGCCAGACAACGAAGCGTCACTAAAAATTTCCATAGCGAATTTCAGAGGTTTAATTGAATTACTCGGAGTCTTAATAGCTGAAAGCCACCAGACAAATTCAGTCTGAAGCTCGCGACCCAGCGTCATGTTCGCATCGAAACAGTTTCCAGAATCTAAAAGAGCCAAATAACGCGCTCGCTCAAACAATTTCGTATGAGCAAACCCATAAGGGACCGCCGGACAACTTGCCACTATAGAGCCCAGAAAACGAGCGAAATCGCGAATTTTGCAGTGATTCGTACGATGGAATTTTCGAATCAAACCCTCTATCTTGATTCTTTTATCTTCTGGGAGTTGTAGACGCATTTTTATTGAGTCAAACAAAAAACCAAGGTATTTACACGTCTTTGACGGTGTAGTTTGGGATTTTTCCTCATTGATCACAAAACCTAAGGACTCGATGAATTTTCTGGTTTTCAAAAGATTATTTTTGCATTCTTCATAGGATTTCCCTACTATAAGAATATCATCCAGATAGATAACAGAAAGTATGCCTCTACTGCGCAATTTTGCCATAACTGGTTTAAGTATCTTTGTAAACACGAATGGGGCTGTCGCCAACCCAAACGGTAAACAAGTAAATTCATAAAGAGAGCCGTCGAATCTGAATCTTAGTAATTTTCTATGCTTTTTTGCTATGGAGACCGCGTAATATGCGTCCTTCAAGTCGATTGTTGCGAGAAAGCAGTCCTCACTGATGAGGTTAACTGCCGTTCTACGATCTTCGAGCTTGAAATGCGAAGTAGGAACGAATTTGTTCAGCTGCTTTAAGTTCAAAACTAAACGAAAACCTCCTCCCGACTTCGGAACCGCGAACACGTCTGAGAGAAACTGATCTTGATTATCCTGACAGGATTCTATCGCTCCTTTTTCTAACAGGACCGATACCAGGTCTTTAATTATTGCAGCTTCTTTACCAGCATTTGATCTATCCTTTGGGACCGAGTGTTGTATCGGAATCGAGGAAAAAGGGATCTCATATCCGGCTATCCAAGATAGAATACGCTTATCAGTGGTATGTCGTTTCCACTCCTCATTGAATAAGCGCAACCTACCGGCTATGGTACTCACTGGCAAATTTAGCGCCTGCGTGTTGGAGGCTGGCCTAACCTCCGCCTCGGTGAATCTCGGCGACGGGGACTTTTCTGCTTTGGAAAGAAGCTGCGATTCTTTGCAGATGATGTCGTCTTCCTCCCGCCTAAGCCCGTCAATCCCTGACGAGAACTGCCTGAGAAGCGCCGAGGCAGGAACTTCAAGTTTTTTGACGGTTTTGTTGATGAATCCGTCCGGCGTGAACATAGATCACGACTGGTACTCTCAAGCGCTTTTGCTGCTTTAACTCTTTCGTCGAGTTGTTTTCCGAACAAAAAATCATCAGATGTTGAAGAATTCAGCACCTCCTTGAATGAAGGACCCATGTTCGCTAGGACGAGACTTGTTCTTACCGTTGACTCGTCATGCAGAAGATCCGCCAGTAACCTTCCTGTATCACTTAAACGTTCGAGAAGAGAAAGCCTCTCTTGCGTATTGTTTAAGGCTCCAAGAAACATTTTACCAATTGCGGCAATGCAAGTTGCCACTTTTGTTTGTTTGGCCGCAATTCGCTCGTCCCTTTTAATTGCCGTTTCCGGGAGGACAGCTCTGACCTCTGGGTTTAATGCTGGCGGATCGATATATATTGCATTTTTCGGAGGCGGATATTTTTTAATCAAAAGAGATTTATCCTCTGTAGGCAAACCGTTTTTGAAGATTTCTTCCCAACGGATTGTCAGCTCCGATGGGATATCATCATCCAGCATCCGTTCTTCCAGGATCCTTTTCCCCAACACCTCTACAATCTCAGGGTCAAGGATTGTTTCATCTGGTGAGCGCAACACCGCAGGGACAGAATTTGTACCGTTTTCAGGTAAAAACGGACAAGGCCTTACGACATCGTTGGCCTGAGATTGAGTCGGCTTCAAAGGAGCGATTTGCGAAATCTGCGCGGAACCATTCCCCGCAGCATCCAAGATCGAGATCAGATCCACTGAGTTTTCTTTTTCAGCTCTATCTGATGACGAGAATCTTGATCGTCTGCGATCCGCTCTGCTTCGCCTTTTCCTTCCTTCATCCGAAGAGTCCGACTCATAACGACGTCCTGATGACAAACGATACACAATGTATCCATGGTAACCAGATTTGTGTCGCGGTACGTCAAACGAACCAGTTAAACAGGATAAACCTGATTTAACTTCTTTTAGAAATTATAGCCCGAGTAATAACTCTGCCTCGTATGGGTTAGAGCCTACACGAGGGGCTTGCGACGATAAACTCGCAATCCAGCGGCGGTGAGATGGATCTACACAAACCCAAACAAACTAATCTTTAAGACAATACTTACGCTTGTGCTTTCTCCGATGTTTTTTCTCGACCAAACTCTCAAGTTTTCGTATTCTTTCTTCTAGTGCATTTTTTCCCTCCGTAGAGCAACTTCGAGAACTCCGAACACTCATTCTTGAATTTTCCCGAATATGATATTACGTTGCAATGTGTGGATCTTCCGACACACGAAAGAAGAATGAGTTCGCAGGGCCGGGTTGCCATGCGTAACAAACAAAAAAGTCTCTACATGGACTTTAAAGATATGTGGAAATTCCGTGATGGAAAAGGGAACTACTGCGTGATCTATCGGAAGAGGCGCAAAATACAATTCATTTTTTTTTCTTAATTTTTAGCCGCACAAAACATCCACGTCTTACCTCTTGCCTCATCTAAACCCCCTTTTCGTCGAAAAACCCACCTCTGGCTTTCAGCACTGCATCAACGATTCGTGGCATCTGATCGATTAATGAATCCAGCTGAGCTGAGCTGAGGGATCTCCACACAGCTTGCAGTTTCTGCCACAGATCTTCGGCCGATGTAGGGCAGGTCATTCGTATCTCTCGATCGAGCTCTTCCCAGAGAAGTTCGATGGGGTTTAGGTCGGGTGATTGTGGCGGCCACACCATATTTACGATATTTTTTTCTTTGCCTCGTTCTCCAAATATTCTCGACAGAGACGGGAACTGTGTTTCGGATCACTGTCTTGTTGCATGGTAAAACCGCGCCCGATCGTTCTTAGCCCCGATGGAATCGCATGATTAATGAGAATTTCTTTATATTCTTCTTTCCTCATTATGCCGTCAATTTTCACAAAGTCTCCGACACCATGACCGGAGAAGCAACCCCACACCATAACGGAGCCACCGCCATGCTTGACAGTTGGTATCAAACACTGTGGTGCCATTTTTTCCGAAGGATTTCTTCGAACAAAAATGTGTCGACGACTACCGAAGATTAAAAATGTTGACTCGTCCGTCCAGAGTACATTTCTCCACTTATTAATTGTCCACTTTTTGTGTTCCAGGGCCCATGCGTATCTTTTTTTTTTGTTCGCCGGACGCAACAAAGGTTTTCTCACGGCGACACAGCCTCTGAGGCCAGCACTGTTAAGACGACGTTTCACTGTCGTCAGTGATATCGAGGTTTCCCTTTGTTCGTTAAATTTGGCACAGATTTCCGTTGCTGTTAATCGACGATTTTTTTGCTGGTAACGACGATATTTTTATCGTCTGAGGACGTTGTCACTTTGGGTCGACCCGCACGATTGCGATTGAAATACGTCTCGGACTTCTTAAATCTCCCGATGGTCGTCTGGACTCCTTTCAAAGACACTCGAGTTTGTCTGGCAATTTCTCTGTACGACAATCCCTTATCGCGCAACGCGACAATAGCCCCTCTTTTATACAGTGAAATTTCTTCTTTCGGTGCCATTTTGATCCGTTAAGAAAAAAAAATTTGCGTGAAAACTTGTCGATTGTAGACCACACCTGTTCGCGTTCGAAGTTTTCGCACAACTAACTGGCTTTGTCAGCGCGACACTCTTCACATTATTCCAAAGAATAAAAAATGTAAGCAAAAACGACGAGCGAAGAAGATAGCGAGAAAAAGAACACGAGAAAATAGAATATCGACTCGCGAGAAATAGAATCTTTTTTACGCTCCACAAAGGTAAAATGTAAACAAAGAAAAGAAGCTTTATTTCCGCTCCTCGTGTTTAGATGAGGTAAGAGGGAAGAGGTGGATGTTTTGTGCGGCTAAAAGTTGAGGGAAAAAAAATTGATTTTTTTTTTTTCATTCAATGTTGGAGCAAAAAATTTTGAAAAAAAAAATTTGAAAAAATTCTGCTCGATTCAATAGATCTAACGCAACTTTTTTTTTTCTTCTGGCAATTTTCTCTAAACCTCAAAGTTTCTCATTTCAGCAGCATTTTTTCATAATTATCTTTTTGAGAAAAAAATGCGATAACTCGGTGAAAAAAATCGTACGAAACTTTCGAAAAAAGGAAAGTATAGCTATTGCTCTATCTTTTAAGGTTCTTTGAAAAAAAATGCAAAAAAATGTCCTGAAGACGGGCAGCCGATTTTAAACAGCCAAAAAACGGCCATTTTCAAAAAGGCGCCCGGGGCCTAAAAAAAATCGAATTGTTTTTTTTTCCAAAACGCAAAGTGAAGCTTCATTTGTCCCTTTTAAAATGCCGCCTTGGAAATTTTTCTAGGTGTATCCATACTTTTGGCTGGCAGTGTATGTACTTCGACCAGGCAGCCTTTCATGCGACGCTCCAATTAACGTATTCTTTTTTAATACCGCGCGTCCGAAGTGCTTTACTGCTAGGGAAAGAAATCTTGTCCTTGGCATATTTGGCGATTTAAAAGAAAAGAAAGTTGTTGAATTAAAAACTGGGGCAAGAATGTACCAATATATAGTATGGCCTTTGATCTTTGAAGGAGCTATGTACGGCTACTCAAGTGGCCAAAGTGTCTCCAGCCTTCGCAGGTGCCCCGAGCATTCAATTGGGTCAATAAACTCACTCCCACGGAAACGTTGCGAGTTCGATGTCTCCGATTTCGATGAAATATGGCATGCTTGTAAGATGGGTAAAAATAGGCGACACGTATTTTTTTATATCGGCGGAACCCGATTTTTAAGGGTTGAAAAGCACCCTCGCAAATTGGGGTGTTTTTCGGTTTTTGTCGATAACGTTTTAACGGTACGAGATATGAAAAAACTTCAAATTGCAACAATGTTTATTTTTTCGTGTACTATATATTGGTGATGAGAACGATACGAATAGCAACAAATTTTATATTTTTTTATTGCAAAAATGTAATTTTTTCAACCGTATCTCCGAGAATTTTTAATCGATTGGTATGTGAATTTGCATACATGTAGAGAATGGAAAAGTGCGGATACGCATTTTTTCGTTTTCCGATATCCCACAATTAAGGGGTTCAAACTGCCCGTCGATTTTTTTGCCGAGAGCTTCGTATTATCAGCTAGCCTTTTGGCATTTCGGTTTAAATTCACGTCAATATATGTTCGTGTTATGACGCAATTGCATATTTGTAACATTCCAGCCCCTCCCCCCAACGGTCCCCCTCTCGAAAGGCAAACGAAAATTTGTAGAAATAAAAATGGGTTACACAGAAAGTACAATCAGTCAAAATAGTCGATACACATTTTCTCGTTTTGGCGGAACGACACTCTTGAGGAGTCAACGCACCCTCAAAAACTTCGTTCTTTCTATAGCTCGTCAACGCGCCGAAATAAAAATAAAGTTCGAAAGGAAAAAATGTTGTATTCTTCGACTACTAGACGTTCATGATGATAATGATAAGAACAGCAATAAATGGCGTGTTAATTGTAATAATTCGTGAATTACTTGTGAAAAAAATCACTCTTCAGTTTTCCACTAATATGGGCAGAGGCAAGAATCGCAATCACGGACTGACTTTGTGCTTCGGGAAGCAACTGGATTACAATTGTATATTTCCGAAGAAATTCTCCCCCGCCACATACTTTGAAGATTACAAAACAATCGGAAAAGTGTTCTCACGCTTACTCATTTAGGAAACGTTTCAAGTCTATGTTTTTTATGGATTATATTCATTACAATAATGACAGCCATGATGAATGTGTTTGAAACAAAGAGATTTCTTACCCCACGCACAAGTGATAATAACTGCTTCGCCGCATATATCGCATATCAGTACATTTTGTGAAAAGCACAATTCTACCGGATTTTCGAAGTTTGGTGGTCTTTCTTCTTCGTACTCGCTTTTCTACCACGCATATTTGAAAAGGTTTGTAAACCGCGAAGAAGAAAACTGGTTGTGTGTAAGAGATTGTAATTTAACAATATTGTCTCTCAAATGCAGATTGACGTCGTAATTGTATAATATTACTGCGTCAGAAAAGTGTTTGACGAAGTTTTTCCATACATGGAAGCCATAAACATCAAGGGGCTGTATCATTCCAGTCGTACCTGCAGGAATTACTAATTATCAATTGTCTACAGAACTAATGAAACTGGTGCAATATATTTACCTGCTGGAATGGTTAAAACTTTAATATCTTTCCCTTGCATATCCATTTCTTTAAATGCAGTTGGACATTGACCGCTCCAAGAATCCAGAAGTATTACCGATTTTGGACCCGTATTGGGAATATATACTTCTTGGAACCATCGCTCGAAATGATTAGTCGTCAATTTTCCAGATTTCGAAGCCAATAGAAATATATTTTCGACTCTGAACATAGTTTGTTTCACTCGAGGACCAAATTTGCCAGTAGGTTTGTTTAAAACGATCAACATAGGTGCCAAAAGCTTGCCACTCGCAGAAACAAAAGGCTGTATAGTATAACTGTGTGTTGTTGATGTTTTCGAATGTAAGGTTTACACAACACAGGAATGCTGGAATTCCTCTCAGCGGTCCTGCTTCGCGTGCTCAAGCTTTGAAGTTCAACGCACTTTTGGGAAACAATATTTCATTATGATTTCATCCAATAATTATTCACCCTCAGACAATAACAGAGTATTCCAATCTGAAATAACTTAGTAAAATTAACAGGTGACGTTTAAACATTTATCCTAACCTAACTACAGGGTGCGCCAGAGAAACTTACTTATTTGAAAAAATTCCCGCGCGGTGAGTTGGGCGGGTAGAGGGGCGAGAGGGGGCAGTTCTTTCTTCCATCTGGAGGGGGAAGTTCCCAAGTTTGTTTCTCCCTCCAGTCAGTTGCCATCATGCTCTGGTCTAGAGAGCAGCGGGCCTTCGCAGTCGAGAGCTTCTTTTCTAACGGTCGCAGTTAAACGAACGCGCAGTTACCGTGAATGGAGCTCGTTACAGGAACATGATCGAGGAATTTTTTCTTCCAAGACTCGAAGAAATGAACGTTAGGAACGTGTGGTTTCAGCAAGATGGAGCCACAGCACACACAGCACGAGACTCCATGAATTTGTTACGACAACATTTCCCCGACCGCCTCATCTCTCTCAGAGGCGATCTCCAATGGCCGGCATGCTCTCCAGATTTGACTCCATGCGATTTCTTTTTATGGGGTTATTTGAAATCTCTGGTTTATGTCGATCGACCACGGACCATAGCACACCTCAAGAACAACATTCGCGACGCCATTGCCAACATACCGATTGATATGCTGCAAAGAGTGGATACGAATTTCAAAAATCGACTTCATCAGTGTATGCGCAATGGGGGTCGCCATTTATCCGATGTCATTTTCAAGACTGCATGAAAAAAAATTGGGATATTGTATTCTCAAATAAAAAAAATTTTAAACAATAATTGAAGTACTTTTGTTTTTATTAACCTTTCAAATAAGTAAGTTTCTCTGGCGCACCCTGTATATCCCGCCACGCTATGTCGCTCGGTACCTTGCGGTGGGGGACGCTCTCTAGCAGGCCACTTTCGCTAGTACCACGGAAATTCAGTCCCGAGAGCGGGAGAGTTCACGGAAATTCAGTCCCGAGTTCGGGAGAGTTCACTGTACGATGAAATCGATTGTGGGTTCTTAAATGCAGAAAGCCTGAAAAGAGTTGATGGAGTCATGATTGATAAGCGAAGCCCAAACCTACCCGTATGTTTTTTAGACGCCGCCCAGGTGAAATTTTTTTATGAAGTTTTTATAAAAATTGTATAGAAATGAATCTATAAAGATGTTATAAGGAAATGGACATATAAAATCTTCATACATTTTATGTAATCCTTGAGAACCTTATGTGACTGCGTACAGGAACCGACAAATTATATAAAGTAAAATTCTATGTTTTCATGTCAATATATAACATCTTTATAGATTCATTTCTATACAATTTTTATAAAAACTTCATAAAAAAATTTTACATAAATAATCTGTAAATATGTTGTACGGAAATGGCCATATAAAATCTTCATAGATTTTTATCCTTGAAAATTTCATGCGTATGAGTATTAAAACGAATAAATTATGTAAAAATTCCCTATGTGAAATTGATATAAAGAATTGTATATATTCATAAACAGAAAAAACGATATTTCTATCATTTTTTTCTATTCATAAATACATACAATTCGTTATATAAATTTCACATAGAGTGAATGGTAATGGTGGTTTTCTGCCATTGGTATATTTATTTATAAATAGAGTTATATATTTATATATAAATAATATATATATATAGGGTGTATCTTAACGACTAGTTTTCCGTTCGTGAGCATATAAGGTGCCTCTTTCCAAGCGAAACGCTTTTTTAAAAAAATGTCGTTTTTTAATATTCGATATTTAAAAAAAATATCGTAAATATATATACATATATTATGTATATATAATATATGTATAATAAATATTGGTATATTTATCTTATATATTATTTATACATAAATATATAAGTATATTATACAGGGTGGCCGGGACATTGACTTCCAAAAATAACATTTAGGTCCCTTGTATCGTGGGGTATCCTCACCCCCATGTATGTTCCGCGACTTTTCATAGTTGTCGAGTTATGAATTTTTCCTGAATTTTTTAGAATTTTCGACCTGACCAATTAAAAAAAATCTTTAAAAAAAGTAGAAGACTTTGTCGAGATTTTTTTTGCGCCTGAATTTCATGAGTAGTACTTTTATTCATAAAATAATCAGCTTCGTAACTGTGATGAAAGTTATGAAGATGCTGGTCTAAAGTGAAAAATTTCCGTCCGGTAAATTATGACTTAAATTTTCAACTTTAAATTAAAAATCTAAACAGGTGACTTCATGGTTCCTAATTAGGCCTCGAGAATGCGCCAGACTCTCAGCTTTCATGATCATTAAAAAAAAAGTAGTACTTAATAAGGCTACTTTGGCTAAAATTGGCCTTCAAAGACAGCGAGGTGGAAAATTCTTAAAATTCGTCATCTGATTAAAAAAAATGTTTGCCTATTTTATCATTCCTAAGGCCATTTAGTTTGTTAACTAACCAAAAATGACTGCAGGAAAGCTAAGATTTAAACATTTGGAGGTGTATTTTTTTAGTTAAATTTAAGTTTAATGAATTTTGCGCGATCCGTTCTCGTGGATCAGGTAAAAGAGTTGCGCCCTCGTTTACAACTCGTAACGTATTTAAATCTTAGCTTTCCTGCAGTCATTTTTGGTTAGTTAACAAACTAAATAACCTTAGGAATGATAAAATGGGCAAATTTTTTCATTTTAATCAGATGGAAATTTTAAGAACTTTCCACCTCGCTGTCTTTGAAGGCTAATTTTAGCCAAAGTAGCCCTATTAAGTACTACTTTTTTTTATGCTTATGAAAGCTGAGGATCTGGCGCATTTTTGAGGCCTACTTAGGAACCATGAAGTCACCTGTTTAGATTTTTAATTTAAACTTGAAACTTTAAGTCATAATTTACCAAACGTAAATTTTCTACTTCAGACCAACATTTTCATAACTTTCATCACACTTACGAAGCTGATTATTTTATGCATAAAAGTACTACTCATGAAGATTCAGTTGCAAATAAAAATCTCGACAAAGACTTCTCCTTTTTTTATTATTTTATTTTTAATTGGTCGGTTCGAAAAATCTCAAAAATTCAGAAAAAAATTCATATGTCGAAAACTGTGAAAAGTCGCGGAACATACATGGGGGTGATTCGGATACCCCACAATACTAGGGACCTAAATTTTATTTTTGGACGCCAATGTTGCGGCCACCCTGTACAATAGTGGTTTTCTGCCATTGGTATATTTACATATAAATTACTTATATATTTATATATCAATAATATATAATGTAAATGTACCAATGGCAGAAAACCACCATTACCATTCAGTCTATGTGAAATTTATTGGTTTAAGTATACCGAAAGCAGCAAACCACCACTACTGCTGATCTCAGTCTACGTACTATAATAAATCCACGTGCGAAGTAGTACCAATTGATATTGTTATCGTTTTTTATTTATTTTACTTTGAGCACACTATAAATCAACAGTTGGTTAATAGTTCGGTTGGTTAACAGTAACAATCCATAGCTCGTAATAAGTCATAACCCGAATACATAAAAGAAAGGTAACAGCAATACAAAACGCAAATAAAATAACAATACCGAAACGCAAATACAAGAAAGACAGTTAATGAGTCGACAAAAAAATTATTTGCACTTTATGATTAAATTTTCTTGCCGTCACTGAAAGAGACTTATTTTTCACAAATTTCAATTGATTTCTCCGTTGCTTCGTTGAAAATGTGTTGTTTGCGGATCTCAGTTAGCTTCCCTCGCAGACTGGCCTTTACAGTCCTATCGTCCATGGGAGGCCAAGTTTTCGTTTCCGCATGCTTCCGAACGAAATCTGCGATGACACAGTAACGATTATAGCAAATGCCATTGTTATATCCCAATGAATGTTTACCTAATAGCGCGGTTACAGCAGTTTTATCCAGCCCCATTCGTTTATCAACACCGTGCTTTCCTTTTCCGTTGTAGGAGCCACCTGAGAGTGAACACTCAAGCAGTGCTTCTCGGGTGAAAATCGCTTCCAATAACATTCGGCCTAAGCTCGTTTGATTTTTGACTCCTTGCAAGATGTTTCCGATCGTACTTTTTGCCACGAAAATCTTCGACCCTTTTACGAGTTCTACAGTCTATGTTAAACATTTTGAATCCGATTTAAAAAATGAGTTAAATGTTCAGTTATTAACTTTAAACGTCAATAGCTCATTTTGCGTGTTATTCGGATGGAGGAAAAAATTATGTAGCACTCCTGCCTATGCTTTGATTAAAGGGCTTATTAAGGTTCTTAACCAAGAACTTAAGAGCAGAGGGCCCACATATTTTTTTTCTTCCATTCCAGGAAGACGGAAAATTAGCTATTTGCATTTAAAGTTAATAGCTCAACATTAAACTAATTTTTGGAATTTCGATTCTAAATTCTCAACAATGGCCCTCTACAGCTGAAAAAATCTTTTACGAAAATCTGGAAATTATTTGGGTTAGGCGCATCAATTTTTTGTTTTTTTTTTCAATTTTCTTTCTCTTTTGTACATATAATAAGATAGAAGAGAAACAAAATTGAAACAAAAAAATGTATGCACCCAATATTAATACAATAGTATTTATATTTATACAAGTATTAAGTATATATAAACATTAAATTTGTGTATTTTTTCCAATCTCTCCGGTTGGAGTATAAAAACTATATTACGATCTTCTAGAGAGAGAGGGCCTCATACAAGTCGTTACTTCATCACCTTTCCTTTTTCCTTCGCTGTAAATCTCAGGGTCCATGTATTGGTCCCATTCATATATTTGAACCCTTTCCCATTTTGCTCTCTTATCTTCTCGTCGTTTTCTTTATTGATGGTTTTTTTCTCAAGGAAAACTTTGGAAGGTTCGTTTGTATTATTTGATCCGCCATCATTGCGTTCTGATTTCTGTTTCAAAGGAAGTTATTTATTTTTATTGAATGTGCGATAATATGCGATTTTCAAATCTTTTCATTATTAAGCTACATCTTTATATGTCTATATTAAGGGGTTAGGCTACTCTAGAAGCCGAAAAAATAGGCTTTTGGGGATTTTTTAAAGAAAAACTGGAAAACCAGCCGAGATGAAAAAAGGGTGTTTATCATACATATCAGTGACCGTTTACAATAATTTTTTTAAAGCGATTAATTTCACAATAGCGGCTGTGCAGCGTTTATCTCAAAACTGCATTTTTCTGGTTGGCCGGAAACATAACTCAGACCATTTCAACCGATTCACTTGAAATGTTGAGTATATCTTGAAAAATACATTGTCTTTGGAAGTACGTAGGGTTTTTTTTATATTGCATAGTTCATTTGTTATTAACAATTATCTGACGAAATTTTTCACTTTCTAAAAATTGGCCAAAAAAAATCGTCAGATAATTGTTAATAACAAATGAACTATGCAATATAAAAAAAATCCTACGTACTTCCATAGACAATTCATTTTTCAAGACGTGTTCAACATTTTAAGTGAATCGGTTAAAAATTGTCTGAGTTACGTGTCCGGCTAACTTGAAAAATGCAGTTTTGAGATAAACGCTGCACAGCCGCCATTTTGAAATGAATCGCTCCAAAAAAATTATTGCATACAGTCACTGATATGTAAGATAAAAACCCTTTTTCGTAATCACGATTTATTTTGTAGTTTTCCTGAAAAAAAATTCCAAAAAGCCTATTTTTTTGCGTCTAGGGTGGCCTAAGGTCTTACGGTATGTTCTCTACATTATTCTATTGGTTCATTCGTGAAATTATGGGATTTTTGAAAAATACGAAGCAACTATTTCACAACTTAATAAATGTATCGGATCATCCCATTCAAATCCTAATCTGTAGGAATGATCTCAATTTATCGAACAAATATGTATATGTATACAGTCGAAACCGCTTATATCGACACCCCTCAAGACAACGAATCGGATGTTATGACAAAATCTGGAAATCGTTATAACTGGTTTTCACTGTAAATATAACGCTTACAACGACTAACGGCTATAACGTCGGTTCTGCGTGGCCTCTTTAACGTCGTTTATAAGCGTTTTCGACTGTATTTTATATTTATTCACCCATTGAGAGTCATCGTCAGAAGTATCGTCTGATGAATCACGATATGGGACTAGAGGTGATTGGTGATCTTGCATTGCAGAGAATTTATCGAACGGCGCCTTACATTGAGATGTGCAGGAAAATGAGGGTGAAACATGGACGTTGGTATCCCCATCAGCTTCATCTGAATCGTAACTATATTGCTGCCCACTGGATGGCAGGTCTTGGAATTGATCGAACACCTCCGGTGGCACTGGTCTTGCATTGTGGGTTCCACTATGACCATTTTTATTTCCGGTCCATTGCTTTGGGAATGATTGAGAAATTATTGGCAAGCCTGTCAACAATGTGATTTAAAATAAAACAGAATGACATATAGATTATAGTACATGTGACGGAGAATTTTTTTTGAATTTGGAAGATGAAATCGTGCGGGAGCAATCCAGAATTGTCTTCTCCGGTCCAAGAGTTTGATAATCCTCATTTGAACACGATGGTGAGCCAGCATCTTCAATGGCATAACTGTGCAATACATTTTTAATTTCTTCCAGGAATTCGACAACCCCTTTTGCATTAGCAATTATTGTGCCGACATTGTCCGAAAGCGCGCGTATATAACATGGCGGTGCAAGTGGTGTACTTGTACGTTTTGTTTCCTTTCGGGATGACTGCATTGGCTTTAATTCATCAAGAATTTCCCGTGCAACGAGAATGTTAGCCATTTTTTTTCGGTCATGAATCTTTAAACGGTTTTATTGAACATGAATTTCAACTCTTGGAATATATTCCCCTTGAGCATTTCAAATCAAAGTCAATGTTAATTAATAATCAATAAGTATATTGTCGACTTATATTGGGAATACTCTAATTTTCAACTTACAGTGGAGTTACTTGAGCTAATTTTCTCGTCTTTTGGTTCGTCGGAACTAGCCTTTGCCGGATTACGTTTCTTTCGTTTAAGAGTGTTCGTCAGGTGGTCTGCTTTTTCTGAGCCCAGTCGTTTTCTTTTCTTCTGTCTTTCGATTGTGATCTCCTTCATGATCTTATGCAACTTCGATTCGCTTGCTACAAAATGTACAGAATAACATCATTATAATTTAAAGTTTGTTTGTTGTGAACATCTTTGTCAGCACAAAGAGTCTTCTATGAACCAGTTATCGTTTAAATTATGTAAAAAAAACTCAGAACGCCGAATATTTTCTATACAAATCCAACATTTTTTTTTTAATTCCAAACTCCGAAGTAAATATAGCACGATTCAACGTCATTATTTGCAAAAATACAGCTGATTTTCCAAAAGACCAAAAAATTAACTTTTTGGTACTTTTTTCACACCGATGTACGAGGAGAAAAAAATGTTTTCTTCGAAAACAATGATGTGTTCTTCTAGACAAGTTATTGTAGTTTCCAAAATAATCCTTCTATTTTCTATGGCGTTATTAGTTTCTGAGATATCATAGATTAAAGACAATATGGTAATTTTTTTACTCAATCGTCGATATCTCCGGAACAAATGGTCGTACAGACTAAATTAAAGGTAAGTATTTAGGCTTTCCGACTAGTGTATTGAAAACTTCCAGTTTTATTTTAAGTCCATAGACTCGCTTAAAATGAAGACAAAATATCGCACACTTTTCTTTTGGCACATTTATTTTCTCTGCTCATTGACGGAAGGTCAAGAAAAAAATTGAATGCATGGGTTGTAAACTCGAGACTTCAAGTTCCAAAATGCTTTTTTCGTTTCCATACGTCTAGGAGTTAAACTGTTCCCAAAATTAACGGGAAAATTTTGAAAATTGCTGCTTCTTCAGTTTTTTGGATAAGTGCATGAAGAGTAGAATTTTTTAAGGGGTCTTCTCACTTCAGACGCTAAAAAAGGCTATTTTTATTAATTTTTTTGATAGGTTTATATAATAGATATTGATATAAATGTAGTTACACTTAATAAATACACTTTCGAAATACATAAAAAAATTTATTCATTTATTTATTTATTTTGTTTTAAGTTTATTTACTTTAATTGTAGTTCTGCGCTGTTGATGAAATCTTGGAGATGGATCATCCGAAACAAAGAAAGCAAACAGTTTTAGATTCAGTGTGTTAATGGCTATAGCGCATATCATGGGATTTTTTATATCTGCAAAAATAACAAAATGGCGGACATCTTTCGGAAAAATAAAGGACGTGTTTTTTCACTGTTTTTGGAAAAAAAGTAAATATCAAAATTGAAAAAAATCCTCCTAAAAATATGCGCTATAGTTATAGTTGTAAAGAATATGTGGTTAAAATTTCATACGGATCGGTTCAATAGTTTCGAAGATTTTATCAACAAGCCGTCGAAAAACGTCGTTTCGAAAAAACGCTTTTGGTTGGGTTACACAAATACACTACTCACACAAAATCCCTTGTTGAAAATCACTCAAAAATTTGGAATTTTTTGAGTGATTTTCATTTAATTTAATTTAATTTAATTTAAATTTAAATTTAATTTATTTTAAATTGAATAATTTTTTTTTTAATTAAATTTAATTTTAATTTTAATTAAATAAATTTTTATTTTTATTTGAATTAAATAAATTTTAATTTAAATTTAATTTAAATTACGAAACTTAATTTACTTAAAATTTTTTTAAAATGTATTTCGAAATTTTATGTATCAAAAGTGTAACAACTTTTATATCAATATCTATAATAGAAATCTATCAAAAAAAATCATGAAAATAGCCTTTTTTAGCGTCTGAAGTGTGAAGATCCCTTAAATAAAAGTCTCTTCCATTCGAATGAACTTCAAAACTGGAGACTAAAATGAGAAATATAACATCACTTACTTGAAATATGAAGCACGGTTCCTCGATAATTACGGGATCGAACTGCTCCTTCAGGCCACCGAAACATTAATTCTGTGCCAATCTCAATTGCATTGCACTTCTCGTCGAACACAATAGATTTTCGATCGATGATGTACAAAAATCCATCGACACCGTCGACCAGATACTGCAAACTGTTTTGTTTGCAGCTCATGATCATTCAATTAAATTTTTTTGCTCGTGAACGTTGTTTATGACGCTGCGAGGAAAATAAAACTGTTTGTTGTCTCGTAACGAAGGCGATATTGCGCATCTAAAAGTTTTCGAGCGTGGTCGTGGTGCATGTGCAAATAAAATGAACTTCTACTTATTACAACGGAGTCTGAACGAAGTGGCAAATAAATGATATATAATTTGTTGCTAAGCAACATACATCAACAGTCGCCACAAATCAAATGTCACATATAAACCGTAAAGAGACATATTTCATCACTCCCTTGGTGATATTTACACGAATGATAAAATAAATCTGTTCGGTTCCAAAAAATATTCACTCACATCAGACCAGAAGTTTTTGTGCTCTAGAAGATTGTCTACTAAAATATCCGGAAATAAATTCACTCTGAAGAATCGGATATTAGCAGAGAGAATGAAAAGGCAATACCGAAAGTTCCTCATTGACGACGAGGTAAGCATCCCAAATTTTTATAAACGTGAATATATTATCCGCCGTTTTACATAAGTACATGATTTTTCTTTTATTTTTAAAGAATTCCGAAATTCCGAGAACGACCCTCAAACGATGGCGAGATAGATCGGAAGCTCGGAGTGATGGATGCTCGACGCAGGACGGTGCTGGCCCAGCAGATATACGGTGTCAATTTGGAAATGTAATTCGTAGTTTCGTTCGTATGTCGGTCTTTTCAATCTTCAGTAGCATAAATATATTCTTTTACGGCAAATTTCCCATGAAGCTTAATACAATATTTAAAAAATGAATCAAAATTATATAAACATTTATTCATAACATTGAGTAGAATAGTACAAAATGAATTTCATTACACAGGCACGCACACAAAGCTCAACAATTGAATGGTTAAGAATGATTTTTTAAATAATGTTTAAAGATTATTGTTAGTATGTATCGTCTTGTAAAGAAAAACGTCTTTAAAAATGGCCTTTTTACAAACGACCTGTTAACGGACTACATTTATCTAGAGGCCCGAAAAAATGGCCATATTCCGATTTTTTCCGTAAAACGGTCGGTGGATAACAAACGCATTCGTTTAAACACAAAAGTGCATATGTTGAGTCTTTAAAAGATCATTAAAAAATCGAGAAAACCGATCAAAACATGGCCGCAGGCAGATTATGAACACTTTTTCACGACGTTTGGCGGTGGACATGATACCTCGAGAACCACTTCACAGGTCGTTTCCAAATTTACAGAAGTTACGGCGAGAAACATTTAAAGGTCGTTGATGATCGTCGGTTGTTTTAATCTTTGTTTTCGACAAAGTGATGACGAATTGATACTCGAGCATACAAAAACTATTAGAGTCGTCACTTTAACGTAAGTATTAAAAAATAAAGATTGATTCGAAAAAAGTGGGATCGTCAACGGCCGTTGAATGTTTCTCATCGTTTCTCCTGTAAATTTGGAAACAACTCATCAAGTAGTAGCAGTAGTAGTAGTAGTCGTTTTTGTTTTCCAGGTATACCCTTTCGGGTTATTACACCGTACCCTGCCCATACATATTTTCCCCTTATAAGATTACAATATCACGCAATATGCTGTCTCATTCTTGCTTACATTTTTTTCACTCTCTCAGCCATTGGTGTCGTATAATTTTCTAATCATTTTTAGGCATCGTTCCTTCAGTCCTATTTTGTGTAATTTGTTAATCAGAATTCCCTTTTTCATTGTGTCAAATGCAGCCTTGAAATCCACGAACGCAGTGAACAATTTACCTCCTTTTCCCTCAGCTCTTTATTTATCAGTGCATTTAGAACAAATATACGGCCCCTTGTGCCCCTTCCTTTCGTGAAGCCTGCTAGCGGCTTTTTTAAATGATTTTCCACTGTTCTTTAGCCAATTCTTGAGCCTCTCTGCCATGAGGTTGGGTAGTAGTGTGTAGCCCGTATCGAACAATAATTTTTCTGTAGTTTTCCGTGGAATCCATGTTTCCTGCTATGGATGATCTCCCCTGTTCTGCCAATTATCCCTTTTTTCAGAACTCGTCTATGTTCCATAATTCTTGTAGTCCTTACGTCGACATTTTTCATTAATTTTAAAATGTTTCTAACATTTCCGATATTCCTATTTCTTGATTAATCTTTTCTTGATAGGAGTTAATGTTTTCCTCATTATTCTCCTCATCACCCGTTATTTCGCTCTCGACTTTCTCGGTGATCCTTCTCTCTTGCTTTTCCCGAATTGCTTTTCACATTTTAATATGTTTCTGCCATATTCCACATTTACCCATTTTTCCTTGATTTTGGTTTTCTTGATTTCTTTTAGTTTCTTCCTCTCTATCGATAATTATTGTTTCTCCTGTATGCCTCGGTTCTCTAGAAATTTGTTCAGCTTTCCCCACACTATTTTCGTTTGTTCCTTTACTTCTCTACACGAATCGTTTCGTCCCTCCCCCTTGTCGCCTAGTTTCTTTGTCATTCCTATTTTAACTGCCGTTTTTTTGGTAGTATCGATTCGTTCCCACCTAACTCTTGCATCTTACGTTAAAAACACCTGTTTCCATTGTTCCCCAAATTCTCTCGTATATTCGGAGGCGAGGTCTTCTCTCCATGTGATCGTTTTAGGTGCTCCTTTCCGGAACTCATAATCACGTAATCTATCACTGTCTCCTCATATTCTCTTTTCCCTATGAAGGTGCAGTCTCCTTCCTGATCCACTGTGCTTTTGCCGTTCATTACTGTAAGCCCCATTTTGTCACAAAAGTTTATGACAACGCATCAAGTAGTTCTTGAGATATCATGTCCACCGGCAAACGTCGCGAAAAAATGTATCTTTAGAGAAAAACATTGCAAATTTTTTATTAAAAAAAATGTCTGCAATTTCTTAGTACGAAGAGAATTTTTTTAAAACATTACAATTTGCGTGCTTAAAACGGATCCGTTGATTGTTGTGCTCGGTTTAGTATAGTAGCTATAATACAAACGGTATATCGTAAAATTGACAGCTCATGATGATCCATATATACAAGATTCCACGCGGAAGTGTGTGCCTTTGTGTAAGGAAGCAGTCGTGCTTTAGATGGGTTGTCAAAATCCTAATCACATTTTTTTACCGTGGTAAGTTAGAGCATATCTTCGATTCCGATACAGGGTGATACCACATCGATTCCTGAATCGCATCTTTCATCAGAATATGACTCTGATTCTGCGACGGATGAGCCTTCGATCGATAATGAAGCAAGTGGGGCCGAATCAAGCAGTAGCAGCGATGATTTCGAATTTGAGATTGGAGATGACGGAATTGAGGACCCAACATGGATTACCGATCCCCTCTACGCTGGGAGCGAAATTACGGTTGGCGGAACTGTTGAAAGGATCCTCGACTATTTCGTGAAAAACGCCCTAACAAAGAAAAGTCTACAGAATTTTCTACAATTATTATCCGCTCTTCTGCCTCAGCCAAACGCTCTTCCAAAAACAAAATACTTCCTATCTAAACTTTTAGGCCCTTTAATGGATTTACATTCTGAAGCCGTAAAGAAACACCGATTTTGTAATGACTGTTCACGCTATTTGGGTGACTGGTATTCCGAACCAGTCGTATCGATTTGCGATGCTTGTCAAAGTCGGAATGTAAGTGGGATGTTTGTTGAATATGATCTGCGATCAATCCTTACACACGCTTTTGAGGTCCGGCAGCTCGACACTCTTATTGGCAAGCAAAATGAAAATATTGAGAATGGGCAACAATACGTTAATGATATAACAGATGGGACTGAATATAAACGGTTAAAAAAATACGCCATACCGGGTAAGCACGATGTGTGTCTATTGTGGAACACTGATGGCATCCCGACAGCCATTAGTTCAAATAGTCAACTTTGGCCGATTCAAGTTCAAGTTGTAAATATACCTCCCGAACACCGACGAGCATTCCAATTTGTTACTGGGCTGTATTATAGTGCCGTAGGCAAGCCGAATATGCAAACGTTTTTGAAACCTTTTGCGAATACGATGAAAAAACTGTACGAAAACGGAGTAGATTGGTTGCAGAAAAGTACAGGCTTAATGCAAAATAGTAAAGTTATAGCTCCGATTGCAACATTAGATTGCCCGGCCCGAGCGTCTGTGCAGAATATTAATCAATTCAACGGGGAATATGGATGTTCATTTTGTGAACACCCGGGAAAAACCTGTAGAACCGGCTCAGGACATCTACACGTTTATCCCCCTTCTGATACCGAACCACCCCTACGCACTAACAAAGGGATAATAGATCAAGGATCGTGCGCTGTGAATGTAGGTGCGAAACAAATCTGTGGTGTAAAAGGTCCAACGATCGTATCCACCATGCCGTTTTTTAATGCTGCATCGAGCTTTGTACCCGACTACATGCATGCGATATTGTTGGGGGTCCTTCGTATGCTGATTGCCTGCTGGTGTGATAGTCGAAATAAGCATCGCCCGTTTTATATTAAAAAAACCTTTCGTCGTCAAATGGATGATGCATTAGAACAGATAACCCCGCCAGATTTCATATCACGAACACCGCGAAAACTGAAAAACTTCAACTTTTGGAAAGCTTCAGAACTGAGAGCCTTTCTTCTACTTTATTCGGCAATTTTATTGAATGGGATTCTTCCAAAAATATACTTCGAACATTATTTATTGTTAGTCCGGGCTACACAAATACTACTGCAAACGAAAATTCACGTTATCGAAATTGACTTGGCAGAAACCTTATTACATTTATTCGTAACGGATGTGGAAAAGCTCTACGGTCGGGAAAAATGTTCTTTCAATGTACACCAACTTGTTCATCTTGGAACGTTTGTACGATATTGGGGCCCGCTTTGGGCGTGGTCCACTTTTCCATTCGAAGATGGTAACGGTTATCTTACGCGAATTGTGCATGGCACTAATAAAATCGACGTCGAAATATTTAATACGCTAAAGTATATATATATGTTACAAGTCGTGAGGCATAAATTAAACTTATGGTCAAGCGTACCAACGTTCAAAACTGCAATACACCTAGGCTCTCCAATTCTCATGTCAATTGAAGAAACTGAACTTAGAGCTCTACATAACATTCAATCGTTCGAATCAAATGATAAAGTGAGGAACCGTATGTACGTATATGCCAGGATCCAAATTGGTCGCGAAATTTTCACATCAAGACTTTATAGAAGACAAACAAAAAGAGATAATTGCCATATTATTTGTGATGACGGATTAATACTCGGCGCAATCAAATATTTTATTTCTATCAAAGGAGTATTATATGCAATTGTTCAAAAGTTCGCTAGAGACAATAACAGAGCCCATTCAATAATTCATGGTCAAACCGGCGCATGCTTTGATGCGTGCATCAAACCTGTTCTTCAAACATATTGTGTAGAAGCTGTACCAGTTGAGCGTATAACCCAGAAATTCCTTTTATTAAGGAATTATGCTTGCATTTTACCGAATGATATCGAAAGGAAATTGTAATCAGTTGAATTGCAGATAAAATCAGCTAGTGCAAGTCAATAACAAATAATATAGCGAAAGTTGTAGTTAGTTCTTGATTAAACGGGCCCCTTTGTTCCATCGTAATTCTTTTCAGGGACGTCAATTGAATATCTTATTATAAATAATAATTTGTTAACTAATTTCTTTGTTATATTTTCGCTATTATAAACGAACCATGAACGTTGTACCTGTTCACACCTGTGATGTACTGGAGATAAAGAGAATAAAAATTGATAATAAGAATAATCCTTACTGCTTTGAAAGTGATTATATTGTACATAGATTGAGATCGGCAGTAATGTTGGTTCGCTGCCAATGATATATTTATAAACTTTTTAATATATCTTTTTAAGTTTATATATTAAATGTTTTATTGTTTCTTTTAATTTCCTTTCTTTTTAATCTTATTACATGTACAAAAGAGGAAGGATATTGAAACAAACAAAAAATGGATGCGCCCACATTGTGTTCAAATAATTTCCCGATTTTTTAAAGAACGTTTTTCAGCCGTAGAGGGTCATTATTGAGAATTTAGAATCGAAATGCCAAAAATTAGTTAAATCTTGAGTTATTAACGTTAAATGTAGATAGCTAATTTTCCGTGTTGCTGGGATGGAGGAGGACAATTATGTAGGGCCCCTCTGCTCTTAAGCTCTTGATTAACGAGGTTAATAAGCTGTTTAATCAAAGCATAGGCAGGTGTGCTACACCATTTTCTCTTTCATCTCAATAACACAGAAAATTAGCTATTTACGTTTAAATTTAATATCTGAACATTTAACTAATTTTTCAAATCCGATTCGAAATGTTCAACAATGGCCCTTTACGGCTGTAAGAAGCTTTTTTCGAAAATTTCGAAACTATTCGGGCACAAGTTGCAACTAAAAAAACCATCTTTGATTCTTCAACGCGAATATATGCTCCGATATATCTTGTCTTCTTTGTACATAGACTGTAGAACTCGTAAAAGGGTCGACGATTTTTGTGGCAAAAAATACGATTATAAACATCTTGCAAGGAGTGAATAATCAAACGAGCTTTGGCCGAATGTTATTGAAAGCGATTTTCACCCGAGAAGCACTGCTCGAGTGTTCATTCTCAGGTGGCTCCTACACCGGAAAAGAGAAGCACGGCATTGATGAAAGAATGGAGCTGCAAAATACGGCCATAACGGCGCTATTAGGTAAATATTCATTGGGATATGACCATTGCGTTGGCTATGATCGTTACTGTGGCATCGCAGATGTCGTTGAGACGTATGTTGAAATGAAAACTTGGCCTCCCATAGACGACAGGACTGTAAAGGCCAGTCTGCGGGGAAAGCTAACCGAGATTCGAAAACAACACATTTTCAACGAAAGAAAGGAGAAAACAATTGAAATTGGTGAATAATAAGCCTCTTTCAGTGACGACAAGAAAATTTAATTATAAAAAGCAGTGAATTTTTTTGTTAACCCATTAACTTCCTTTCTTGTATTTGCGTTTTGTTTATGGATTGCGTTTTCTATTTCTGTTAACTTTATTTTATGTATTTGAGTTATTATTAACGAGCTATAGATTGTTACTGGTAACGAACCTGTTACGGTTAATTGATAGTGTGCTCAAAGTAAAATGAATAAAGAGTGATAATAACAATAATTGATACTACTTTGCACGTGGTTATATTATTATACATAGACTGAGATCAGCAGCCGTGGTGGTTTGCTGCTATCGGTATATTTATACCAATAAATTTCACATAGAGTGAATGGTAATAGTGGTTCTCTGCCATTGGTATATCTATGTTATATACCAAGTCGGCAGAACACCGACATTGGTATATATTATACACAGGGTGTATCTTAACTACTAGTTTTACATTCTTGAGCATATAGGGTGTCTCTTTCCAAGCAGAACGCTTTTTTTTAAATGTTGTGCGACAAAAATTGGCCCAGATATTCACGAGTAAAGTCCAACGGTGAGTAAACAGTACAGTAGTTTCGACGTCCAAGCGAGCGCGGGCGCAGGTTCGAATCCACATTCGGGCAAGTGGATTTGAACTTTCAATGTTGAATTTTGAAATTTGAGTTTTTAACATTATCCGGTCGCTTAAATAAGGTATTTAATAATAAACAAAAAATGATAAACAATGTTATGCACTATTTACTCGAAAAATGTTTAGATCTTTAGATCTCTCGAGTAAACAATGGACAATGTGGTCTAACACTATTTATTTATTATTTGATACTTTATTTGGGCGACCGAATAAGGTTCAAAATTCAAATTTCAACATTCAAAATGGAAAGTTTGAACTTTCAATTTCAATTTGAACTCAACAAAAAATCAATGTAATTGAATCCACTTGCGCGAACGTGGATTCAAACCCGCGTCCACTCCCGCTCGGACGCCGAAATTACTGTGCCATTGTTTACTCACCGTTGGACTTTCCTCGTGAATATCTCGGCCAATTTTTATCTCACGACATTTTTTTGAAAAAGCGTTTCGCTTGGAAAGAGGCACCTTATATGCTCACGAACGGGAAAACTAGTCGTTAAGATACACCCTATATATATATTATTTATATATAAATATATAAGTATATTTATAAATAAATATACCAATGGCAGAAAACCACCATTACCATTCACTCTATGTGAAATTTATATAACGAATTGTATATATTTATGAATAGAAAAAAATGATAGAAATATCGTTTTTTCTGTTTATGAATATATACAATTCTTTATATCAATTTCACATAGGGAATTTTTACATAATTTATTCATTTTAATACTCATACGCATGAAATTTTCAAGGATAAAAATCTATGAAGATTTTATATGGCCATTTCCGTACAACATATTTACAGATTATTTATGTAAAATTTTTTTATGAAGTTTTTATAAAAATTGTATAGAAATGAATCTATAAAGATGTTATATATTGACATGAAAACATAGAATTTTACTTTATATAATTTGTCGGTTCCTGTACGCAGTCACATAAGGTTCTCAAGGATTACATAAAATGTATGAAGATTTTATATGTCCATTTCCTTATAACATCTTTATAGATTCATTTCTATACAATTTTTATAAAAACTTCATAAAAAAATTTCACCTGGGAATTGACGACTTTTAAATCAGGAAACGAATCCGAGTATGCATGCAAGTGTTTCTGTTGTGGAATAATCCCTACAAACTGAGAACACCGCGTCGAGCATCGGATTCGTTCACGTTCATAGTCATCAGCAGCAGTAGTAGCCCTCGACGGCTTGTTTCGTACCGAAGGTGAAAGATTAAAAAAAATCACCTTCTGAGAACGAATCCGAACAGACTCAAGGTTATTCCGATAATGAAACACAAAACAGAATTTAAATGGACCGTTTTACATAGTGGATGCGTCTCGATTCGATAAAAAAAACATACGGTTGAAACAGGCGTATTTATCAACGTCGAATGACATGTGAATTTTCGTTCGAGTCGACGACTTTTAAATCGGGAAACGAATCCGAGTCTGCATGCAAGTGTTTCTGTTGTGGAATAATCCCTACAAACTGAGAATGCCGCACCGAGCATCGGATTCGTTGACGTTCATAGTCCACAGGAGCAGTAGTAGTCCTCAACGGCTATTTTCGTGTCGAGGGTGAAGCATTTATAAAAATCACGTTCTGGGAACGAATCCGAACAGCGTCGGGATATTTCGATAATGACACACAAAACAGAATTTGATTTGACCGTTTTTCAAATTGGATTCGTCTCGATCGGATAATAAACATACAGTTGAAACAGGCGTATTGATCAAAGCCGAATCGCATGTGAATTTCTGTTCGGATCGACGACTTTTAAATCGGTAAACGAATCCGAGTATGCATGCAAGTGTTTTTGTTATGGAATAATCCCTACAAACTGAGAATTCCACGCCGAGCATCGAATTCGTTCACGGTTATATTCCCCAGCAGCAGTAGTAGTCCTCAACGGCTATTTTCGTGCCGAGAGTGGAACATTTAAAAAAATCACCCACTGGGAACGAGTCCGAACAGTTTCAAGGTTATTTCTATAATGAACCACAAAACAGAATTAGAATGGACCGTTTTACATATTGGAT
>OY723388.1:4013174-4028174 GCA_963210295.1 Ophion ellenae
AGACGCCGGCCTTTCTGCTTAAAAAGAGCTGGCGCGATCAATCGTAGATTTCATACAGTAAAGCTTTTACGGGCAACTAGAAAAAAAAACTTTCCGCAAACGGCGTTGTACAAGGGCAGACAGTTTCGAGGTTTAAAATGAACCCTGCTTCCAAGGAAGCCCATGTACACGCATTCACTCGCGGAGCTACGAAGATCGATATGCAGCAGACACTTAAGGATGTTCGCATGAGCGCTTGTACGACGGTCAGCTCGATCTCGCTGAACACTAACGTTTGTGTGCACATCTGGTTCTTGTTGTCTTGTTCCAACGGATTTTCGCACCCATACTACTCAGCTTGTTTTATATACTTGGTGTCGGTGCGACCCCGAGGTTCATTAATCTGATCGGATATTAACGATCAGAGTGAAGAATTAGATATAACGGGCCATGTTCCCCGTATTGTAGTAATTTTCCCGTTGTACGAACCTCGCAATTGCTTTCATATTGCTCTTTTGGAGACGTACATGGCTTAATTCTTCTTAATTTTTTTGGTTTTAGAAGGGACCAGTGATTGCTCGAGCAGAAATGGTGCCAGCCTGTCTGAGTTACGACCTAGTATCTGGCGCGCCCTGTTGGGCTCATACGACATGACCAATCGTTGCCTCGCTATGAGCTGGTAATATTCTGAATGTTTTGTTATCCAGCCCTTGTCTAGTCACTGCCCTGCCGACCTTGGTGAAAAATGATAAAGTGGGGTCATGTGACTACGTGTAGTTCCATCCAGCAAATGACTGGCGATGCAAATGAAAAAACGTCAAGTGGGTATCTCGCCGGGACCTAGCCAACACTAGTTGACTGCGACTAGCACCCCTTGGCTAGTCACTGCCCAGCCGAGATTGAATACAAATATCGTTGCCTTACGATAAAAATACCACCTGATGACTAACAAGGAAACCGTTTCCGATGTCCCGCTCCGATTTCGTTGAATTTTTTATGTGTTATTTTTCATCGCAATCTAAGAGACACGTATTTTTTTTTTTTTAAATTAACGGAAAAACTTTTTTAAGGGGTGACCCCTTGAAGTTGGACACCCTCAGAGTTACTTTTGCAGTTTCGCATATTGCCAGTCCAGATATTAGATTAAAACCAAATGAAGGATAATGCTTATGGCGCATAATGAAAAATGCGCTTTTTTCAATTCCGCGGGGGTGAATCGGTAGAAATATATCGGGTTGCGAGTCGAAAATATGGATAACTTAAAGACTTTATTATATATTTTAACGACACCAACTGCATTTCAGAGAGCTAAAAAATTAGAAGATACGGGATTTGGCGTTTTTCGAAAGAAAAAAAAACTCGTTTGAGGGGTGCTCCCCCTATACTATTTCCGGTGTCCCCCTGCGATTTAGTTCAATTTTTGACATGTTGTTTTTCATCGAAATCTAACAAAGAGATACATATTATTTTGTGAGCGAAAATATGTTTTTTTAGAGGTGAAAATTACCGTTGAAGTTGGACACCCTCGGAGCGGTTTTTGCAGTTTCGCATATTTCCAGTCGAGATATTAGATTGAAACTGATTGGAGGATAATGCTTATAGCGAATGACGAAAAATACACTTTTTAAATTCCGAGGGGGCGATTTGATAGAAATATATAGGGGTTAAAAATCGAAAAATTTGTTTAACTTTAAAGATTTTCGTTACATTTTACCGGAACCAATTCCATTAGAGATAGCTTTAAAAAATTAGAAATACGTTTTTTTGCGCTTCACGAAAAACCTCGTTAGAGGGGTGGACTACCCCTGTATGATACCCTTTCCGGTGCCCCTCTCCGATTGCGTTCAATTTTTGATATGGTGTTTTTCATCGAAATCTAAGCGACACGATTTTTTTTTAAATCGGTTGGAAAACGTTTTTGAGTGGTGAAAATTGCCCTTGAAGTTCGACATCCTCAAAGGGACTTTTGCAGTTTCGCATATTTTCAGTCAAGATATCAGATTGAAACCAAATAGAAGAGAATACTTATGGTGAATAATGAAAAATGCACTTTTTGAATTCCGAAGGTGTGAATTGATAGAAATATATAGGCATTGAAAGTCGAAAAATTTGTATAACTTTAAAGACTTTCGTCATATTTTAACGATACCAATTTCATTTGAGAGGGCCAAAAAAGTAGAAGATACTTGTTTTCGGGTTCCATGAAAAATCTCGGTTGAGGGGTGGACCTGTATGATACCATTTCGAGTGTCCTCCTTCGATTTCGTTCACATTGCGATGTGTAATTGTTCATCGAAATCTTGAAGCCACGTAATTTTTTTAACGGCGAAAAACGGTTTGAACGTGTGCAATTCGCCCTCAAAGTTGGACACCTTCAGTATAATTTTTGCAATTTCGCATATTTCTAATCGAGATATTTAATTGAAACCAACTGAAGGATAATGCTTGTGACGAAAAATGAAAATTGATTAAAAAAAAAATTAAAACAGGATGGACTGTTGGAAATGTAGAGGGGTTTAAATTTGAAACGCTTTTATAACATCAAAGTATGCTTTGTATTTCGACAAAACTATTTGTATTAAAACGAACCACCCTTATATGATACGATTTCCGGTGTCCCTATCCGATTTTGTTCCGTTTGAGAGATGTTGTTCATCGAAACATCAATCATGCCAATTTTGTTGCTTATGTAGAATAATGTAAAGTCGCAGGATGCAAAAATGTTGCGGTTTTTCGCTGTTTTTGGTATGAAAAATCAGTATGTTTGAAGCATTTTTTATGATTACCATTATTCCTGTATATTTTTTTTATTATATGTATTCCTCAGAGGTACGGGGTCCTTCCCCTTTTACCATCCCCTCCTTTATTCCTTCCATTCCTTCCGACATTCACAATCCTTCCAGAGTTCCCCCCAGAGTGTTGACCGCAGCCACTCTTTCCTAATGCACTACCGTATCGCATTTGCACGAAACCCCCCCCCCCCCCCCATGGAAATTTATATACGCAAAAATATACTGCAAATTCTTTTTATTAATAATTGTAATATATGTGAAATGTATGCCATGTATTGAAAATATATGTTGCATATATGTGCCAAATTCTAATTATCGTAACGTTTTTGTATATGAGCTGTATATGCATGGTATTACTGTATATCAATGTATCATATATCAATGATGTATGTAGCATTTACCCTGCATATATACCACATATATTCAGCATATATGTTGCATTCACACTGCATATATACGACATATATATACATATGTATATATATGTATGTATATATAGGTATGTATATATATATACATATGTATATATATGTATATATATGCACTATTACACTGCATATATACGGCATATATACAACATTATATACAGATATGCGTAGCATATCTGTATATAGTGTTTATATGTAATAGTGCACTTTAACTGTAAGTTAAGTTTTTTTGAATTTAAGTTTTAAGTTTTATTAAGTTTAACTGTAATCGTGTTTATACACAGCATATATTTTTTGTCAGGAATATGTATAAAAAATGTATGCGTCATATATGACGCATAAATGACACATATATAAGTCATATATGACGCATACATTTTTGATATATTTTTCTGACAAAAAAATAGATTGAAAATATATCGAAAATATATGCGTCGTATATGCCTCATATATGCATCATATATAGTCTTTATACGTAGCATATATTTTTTTGGTCAGAAAAATATATCGAAAATATATGGGTCATATATGCGTCATATATGTGGTGCATATATACTGAATATATACGTATTATTCTATTTTTCATCACTATATATGCGACCGATATATATATATATATATATATATATATATATATATATATATATATATATATATATATATATATGTAGCATATAATTTACATACATAAATTTCCATGGGGGCCCAGGGAAACTGCGGAAAACCTGGGCTGATACAGCCGGCTATATTTGGCTGAGTTTCTGTTGTATTACCATCAGAAACTCAAACCAACTGCCTCCCGCTCAGAGGTTGACGCGCAAACCAGTGCACGGGCAAGCGGTCACCGCTCCAAGTATTGGCAGCCTCCAATGCTGCTTAGCTTCAGTGACCATCGAGCCCGCATACCGACCGCGCGCCCACCTCAGTCGGTCCATTATTCCAGTATTTTCAATGAGTAATATAACTTACATTACTCTGAATGCCAAGATTGTTTTAAAAATAACTAGGGCTTGTTTTGGTTACGATTTGAAATATCCACAATTTTGTAGTATTTGGTCATACGTAGTCGTAAGACAACAGGCGTAAAAATAAGGGATTCTATATGCATAGCTTCCGTACGCGATTGGTTCGGGAGGGTTTCGTTTTCACAATGCTTATCTCTACAACGCTGCAAGTCCGTTTTTCAACTTTACAATGACTCATCTCTCATTTGTACAAACCGGAAATCCACCAACTGTTTCTCAAGTTTGCAATATTGAACCTCTACAACAATCTAGCCTTATGATTATCCCTACAACGTATTTATTCGGATTTGTGTCAACTACACAATGAGGGATTTGCAATATGCATTAATTCTACAACGTATCAACTGTACAAGAACTTTGAGTACTCAACGTTCAACTGGGCAATATTCTTGTTAACTCTACAACACCTGATAAGCACCACCCAAGAATCGTGAAAATAAAAAGCTACCGAAATTTACGAGCGCATGAGAAATTCCGCCGGGAGAGGGTCAGAAAACGAAGGAGATGGTTTTTGTAAGAAATTAAACCGAATGTTCTTGAAACGATTAAGATAGTCAATTCGTCACACGAAAAGAGGTTCGTAACGATTGGGACGCTAGATTTAAGGAACATGATACGATTTAGAAAGAAATTTAGTTGCACACATATAGGCGTTATTCACCAGTTGAAAAATGGTTTACGAAAGAGCGCAAAACAGTGTACCATCGTACTTTTTGTAATATGTCCAAATGCAAATACTTTCAATATAACGAACAGTTTTGATGTTATCACATTTTTTAACTTTTAACCTCCTTAGATTTCTAACAAATGATGACATCGAAACGATTCCATGCCATGAAAGACGTCGATTTTACATTATTCTGCTACGGCGAACGTTTCGCTTATTGTAGCTTGGATGTACGGGGTAATTCCCCTTATTACATTCCCCACCATTTTCTCCACGCCACATCTCCAATCGATCCCCACCTTGTGGCCGCAGCCGACTTCCCCGTGTGTATCGCATTCACCATAACATTTTCTGCCATGGGTATAGGGTAACTGCGGAAAACCTATACCAATACAGCCGGTCCCGAGTTCGCTTCCCAGTCTCGGAGTTAGTCGCGTTTCGTCGAGAAATACCTCACAGGTTTACAGCCATACACACGAAGCACACACGTACCGGTCCGTGTGCACGACATCCGTGTAGAACTGGAACTACGTCACGCCCGTTTTTTTCTCCGCAACTACGAGATGGCGATTCGAACCCGCGACTACTCGATGTGCTGTTTTCAAAGGCAAGCACGCTAACCACTAGACCAGCACATCGGATTGATTTTACATTATTCTCAAACAGATTTTAAAAATTGGCGCGATATAAATTTCAATTAAAAACAGCATCTCTCAAACGGACCAAAATCGGATGGAGACACCGGAATTGGCTTGAAAGGTAGTTCGCCCCTCAAACGATGTTTATGCGGAAACACAAGTAACGCCTACGTCTTTTAGCTCTGCAAATACAAATAGTTTAGTTGAAATACAAAGAATTATTTTATGGTAAAAAAGGCTTTCAAATTTCAACCCCTATAGATTTCTAACAGTTCACCCTGTTTTGATCGAAAAAATCAAATTTTCAGTATTCGCCAAAAGCATTATCCTCCAGTTGGTTCAAGTTAAATATCTCGCTCAGAAATATGCGAAACTGCAAGAATCATGCTGAAAATATTCGATTTTGAGGGTGAATTTCACCCCTTAGAGCCGCTTTTCCGCCGTTGAAAAAATTACGTGTCTTTTAGATTTCGATGAAGAATATGAAGAATAGAATACCGCAAACTGAACGAAATCGGAAGAGGACACCCCTCAAACAAGGTTTTTCGTGTAACGCACAAACACGTATCTTCTACTTTGTTTTAGCTCCCTCAAATGAAATTAATTTCGTTAAAATATAACGAAGCTTTAAATTTTTCGACTTGCAACCCCTATATGTCTATCAATACACCCCCTTTAAAATTGAAAAAAGTGCATTGCTCATTATTCGCCATGAGCGTTATCCTCTAATTGGATTGTATCTAATATCTTGACTGGAAATATATGAAATTCCAAATGTCACTCTGAAGTCTGAAGATGCCCAACTTCAATGGTAATTATTACCTCTTAAAAACGTTATTCCGCCGATATAAAGATACATGTTTCGTAGATTTCGATGCGAAATAACCATAAAAAATGTTACAAAATCGATGGAGGGCACCGGCAACGGTTTCCTTGTAAGTCGTACCTGGCTAGCCAACAACGGTCACAAATGACAAAGTGAGGTTATGAGACTGTGTAGCTTCATCGAGCGATTGGCTCATGGCTGGCTAAGCAATTTGAGGGACGGATGGCGTTGCGAATGAAAAGCAATCTTCAAGTGGGTATCTCGCGATTTCCTAGTCAACATTACCTAACTGCGGCCACACTAACCAGAATAAATGATCGGACAAATACAATATGAGGTGATGTAATTCTATGCGATTATCGCTTTCAATGCGAACGAAATTAAGCCAATGATCCGATAATGTTATTTCCATTTGTCAATGTACCCATTTTTCAATAATCCAACTTTGTGTATTGTAACATACGTAGGGGATACGAAAATTCGAAAATTCGAAAATTAAGCAAGTCAAACTGGCTCAGTGGACAACGTCACAACTCATCACCCAGAGGCCCCGGCGTCAAAACCACGTTACGCGTAAGCGTTTGTCTGATATAATTAAAAATTAAATCATGAATATATTTACAGTGCCAATATCATAACCGTAATTCGTGAAAAGCGAAGAATATCGCAAAAGGGCGGAATGATGGAAATTATGCCCAAAAAAATTCACGAAAATATATGTATATAGCGCCACAAGATTATTTTCATCTGGTTGACACCTAACTTTTTGTTCCCAATCACTAACCGAAAAAACTAGGTCATAGCTAGGTCAAAAATATTATACAGCCGTGAGATATTTATATATATCTAGTCACCATCTAATTTTTTGGATTCAGTCAGTAGACGACCAAACCGTTACAAATCTGGGTAGTCCATAGCTAAACCGGCTAGCTAGTGGCGATTCGAAACATAACCTCACTAGCCTGTGGCTAGAGGATGATGAGTTACGTTTTCCACTCGGGTGGTGGTATGAAACTCTATGATAGGATGCATGAAATTCTAAATAACAGTACGAAACCATTTGTGACTTTTCTGTATGTAAAAGTAACGGACTGTATTCCTAACCAACCTTTTTTCAGAATTTATTCGTCGAAGTGTAGATACATCAACTTAGCTTTTCAAACAGTGCTTCAATCGATGAATTTTGTTGAATCATTTTGTAAAATGTGAAACGCATCACCATATTTTAATCACGCAGACGAGCATTCTCAATGAAACTGTGTATTGCTTTCTTTTTTGCGATATTTCCTTTTTGAACGTCAACTAAGGAGTTTTATGAACCTAAGTAATTGACCCCCCCCCGTAAATCGTAAAGCGATTTATAAAACATAAATGAAAGAGATTTACGAAAATGGGAACAGATGGTTCCTGTCATATCTCAATCCAAACCCATTCCGATATGGATCAACCCCTGTACAAGTTCCAAGAAAATCTGGCACTAGCCTACTTACGAATCGATTTTTTCGAAAGATTCACCCGCTAAATGTTTACATGAGGCTATATACGATAGCGTATCAAAGACAGAGCCTACACCTCGAGGTGTCATGTCCTGCACACTGCTCACGCGCACTAAGCTGCTGTAGAGCACTTTAGTATCTGTTTGATTGTGTTTCCATTGTGCAATACTGTACTCTTAGTCCTTGTCATCCTCGTGTCTCGCTTCGATAGATTTTACATGCACCCACACGTATAGACACGTCCGTATAGTCGTGGAATACGCGCCCTGCTTTATCGGGTATTCCTTAAAACATTCAGTTAATTGAGATAGGAAGTTGAAAGCCCATCAAATTCGAGCGTGTATTTGTGCGTCAAAGCGAGGAAGCACTCCAGCAGCGTCCCAACCTCATTGTCGTTGTCTCAATCAACAAATATCCTCTTCAACGTGATGCTTAAAAGCCATCGGCAGGATGTAACTGTGCTGCCCACGATCCCAAACAACCATACATCAATATTGTATATAGAGAGATGTATATCCGACAATAACGTTTTTCATCCTCGTTGGTTGAACATGACACTGTAAACATCAGGTGGCTGAATTGAAGTCCACTGTTTGGCTGTAAGTATCTCTGGATATTTTATACTTGAGGATGGCCAGTTCGCTGGATAAAAGTCCTTTTGCATAACATGGAGAAGATGTAGAAAGAAGGAAAATACCTGCCATAAGAGTTGAGCGACAACGCCATTGTGGAACGATTGAACATCACCTTTTCTTTGATTACGAGGCACGGAAAAATATTCCGTAACGTATTGTTACCGGGGATGAAAAATTGATTCATTTCGACAACCCTACACCCAGAAATCAATGCTTAATGTCGGTCCTTAAGTGTCAGCATTGACACTTAAGGGGTCTTCTCACTTTAGACGCTAAAAAATGCTATTTTCATGAATTTTTTAAATAGGTTTATATTATAGATTGATATAAAAGTTGTCACACTTAATAAATACACTTTCGAAACACATTTAAAAAAATGTTATTTATTTAAGTCACTATTTATAGACGTAAATAGTAGTTAAAAAAATGTCCTAAAAAATGGTGGGTCTGTTGATGAAATCTCGGACATGTATCATCGGAAACAAAAGAATCAACCGGTTTTAGATTCAGTATGTTAATGGCTATAGCGCATATCATACGATTTTTGATATATACGAAAATAACAAATTGTGGACATTTTTCGAAAAAAAAAACAAACAAAAAACGTGTGTGTTCACCGTTTTTGGCAAAAAATAATACAAATCAAAATCTAAACAAATCATTTATATCCCTTATAGCTATAGTTGTAAAGAATGTGTGGTTAAAAGTTCATAAGGATCGGTTCAGTAGTGGTTACGAAGATTTTGTTAAGAAGCCGTCGAAAAACGTTGTTTCGAGAAAAACGCGTTTAAAGTTTGTTTGAGTTACATAAACACAGTACATTTTTTAAAAATGTATTTCGAAAGTGTATTTTTAAGTTTAACAACTTTTATATCAATATCTATAATATAAACCTATCAAAACAATTCATGGAAATAGCCTTTTTTAACGTCTATAGTAAGAAAGCCCCTTCAATGGAAATCCATGGTCATACAGCCATGCCATGTATCTGGCGGAATATGGAGGAGTAGTACTTTATGAGTTCTTGAAACTCAGCGAAACAATAATTACCGAACATTACCAACAGCAGTTGGAGGTCTTGAACGGTCATTTTATTGAAAAAAGGCTGTCAGTAGCACCTCATCACCGATAGGTGAATCTGCTGTATGACAACGCTCGGCCCCACTCGGCATTGGCGGTGAAAAAAAAACGCTGACGGAACCGGAATGGGAGTTCCTCCCTCACTCAGCGTAATTTCCGACCCTTGCCACAAGTAATTATCACTTGTGCTAGTCGAAGCAGCATGCCTTAGAAGATACACACTTCAGAATTACGAGGAAGTTCAAAAATGGGCAGGCGAGTGGATGGCGAAGTAGTCGCATCGAACGGGAAATACTGTCATTATATAATCCAAATAGTTGCTAGAAAATATATGCTTATAAAATGAAAAAATAAACCGTGGCTTTCAATGCAACCAGGTAATAGTTGAGGGAAGATTCAACATGATTGGGTGATGTGGCAACAGTCTGTTCCTTTTTGTAGTAGGAACGAATGTAGAAATTACAAAGAGGTAATTGTAAGTAGGGTTTAAAAATCATTGCATAGCTAATCAAAGACTCTCAATTTTTATTGATAACATTTTATCAGGTCAGGTTCGGCAAAATGTATAGGTGTGACTTTCTGATTTGCTCATATTTGTCCCGCAATTTGAAATTTTGTTGGATCTAAACTGTTTAATGATTTTTACCGAATTCAATCCTAATCATCTTTTAATACAATTTCAATGATGTATAAAAATAACTCCGGGTATATTAATAATTTACAGCACAATTGCTATGTGCATAAGAAAATTCCGTACATACGCACACTTAAATATTAACGGATATATATTCTCTAAATATAAATGAAATTCATTTCACGATATATTTCGAACCCATTTCTACTGTAAATAGTTCAAAAAGGACATCAAAACAAGGCTTCGTCTGCAAAGGCGCAAAATACAGTCAAGGCTTTTAGCAGTTACGAAGCACAATAGAAGCTGACATGCCCAAAAGCAAGCACGCACATTATCCCCTCAGGCTTCAGTAGCAGCTAAAGCGGAGTGAGGCGGCGCATCAGGAGCAAAGAGAATCGTATAATTGAAATGGAAAGGAGTTCGGGGTAAGCAGAATTTATCCTGCCGAAAAGCCACGAAAGTCGAAGACGATGACTTCCCACGAGCCCCTAACCAACGTGAATCTCGAGAGGTAACGACGGAACACAGCAAATATGACAACATAATATACGTTCATAAGTGTAGATCTTCCGTACATTGCGGATTGCCGAAACGAGCGAAGGATGCGTCGCGGTGTCACGGAGGCAGTTATCTAAACGCCATGCAGAGGAACCTGACGAGGAATCGTGAGCTTAATTGTCAACGGTAAAACCCAAATCACCCAACGACTACCTACGTGATCCATTACGCGGGAATCATGTCTTCCGGCTGTAGGTCTCAGCCACCACCCCTCCAACATTTTCACTCTACGCTAAAAGGGAAGTTATTGGGAAGGACGCGAGCGGGGCGCCGGAAGGGGCGTCCATCTTCAAATCGTCCAGGGCCATCGAGAAATACGTGACTAAGAGATTCCTGTGGAGCGATTATGAACATTTTGCATCGGGAGAAAATGTATATATATATATTTGACGTGTGGATGAAATGACACTTCAGAAACCCCGAATTCAGCGGTACACGGAGCGAAACGTACTTTGATCGACCGGAATAATTCTGAGCGTTGACTTTATTTGTGGCACACAGACGCAACATAGATATTTGGAGAAACTTGATGATTCAGGAATTAAACGATGTATGATTTGCACATGGGATATAACATCAAGAGGGATTGGGCACGGTGATGTCAGTTGGGGGAATTGTATAACAAAAACAATTTTCCCTGCTACAGACTGTTGAATTTGAACCAGTATTTATGGAATAAGTACAAATATATCATTCCTATTTAAATCACATTCATCGTGATATCAATAATACGTACCAGAACAATGAAGCGAGTTGGATAATAAGCAAGTAGGATTCTACGAAAACATCGTCGATGTTATTTTTGGAAAATATCACCTCATGCAGCATTCGTGGAGCTCATATCTAACCCAAGCACCAAGTTACCCCCGTGTTGCACCAGTTGTGGCGGTAGAGGCTGATAAAGGTGCTGAACTTCCGTGAATTGATCATTTCCGCTTGAATATCAGAGAATAAAGCCCACGGACAGCGCAGAATCTATAAGCCCACTACCAACATACTCGAATTTTGACCATACGTGTGAGGAGAGTATTTGCTTACTAAAATTCCAAGTAGTTAAGCGGTTCTTTAGAAACAGAGTCACTCATTCAAACCCAGTCGCTCATGCAGAAGGAAACTAAATTGTCAGCGAGGGTCTGATTATCTGCAGCATGAATGGAATGTTGATACCATTCGAGCTGTACATGTGCTACAATTATACTAGTAGAAAACTGGGTATGAAGAAGGGCTCCGGTTCTTCCTAAGATACTGCAAACATGTCCACAGGATCGGTGTACATAGAAAAATTACTGTTGGTCCATTTATACACTACGAGTGGATATACTTATCTATATTTCTAGAATTTTACCCCACAATGACAATCCACATTCGATATGAATAAATGAAGACTTATCACGGATATGCCAGTTGTATACAACAAGGTTGGAGCTTCAATATGACAACAGTGAGTGGAGAACCTGTTGGTCTACGCCAACTTCGTCGACGGAAGCTGTGCTACGGGATGGTGTAGAGTGTAGTGTAGAGTACCCGAGTATTTGTCATAGCTGCAACACATTGAGGTTGAATCCACATCATACAGCTTGTGGGCCTTGATATTTGCAAAGGACAAACAGGAACGCACTTATAAGCATCTATGCAAAGCTACGATTGATTCTACCTTTACAAAGAGATTCGTCTCACTCCACGTGTACTGATCTATCCAATTTCTAGGGATTTTCCGTATATTTATGTGAAGATTAAATTCAGTGCTACATTCATTTTGCATAGTCTCGCTCCCTTGCCTGAGAAGATTTGCAGTCACGCATAGTACGCCTGTTCTACCGCAAGTACTGCCATACGTTATGCCCACACTCGACACATAAATCAGGGTATATGTTGCCGTCCACCATCAACAATGTATGTCTACATCGGCCCCGTAGTGAATAGGTACAAATCGTGAGCAAGTGTCGAGCTCGCGTCTGGGCACAGCATGCGATGAGTGTGCATCCGTGTGAACGCCCTCCCGCCCTTTGGAGGTGTTATTGGTGCACTTGTCACTTTTAACTTGCTACATTATTGTACTCGATCATACAACATCTTCATTATGGCCCTTTGCTGAGGGACGTTCTACCGGGAATGGAACGAGTCGCCGTCTATGTGCATTGTTTCATTGCGTTGGGATTACAGGAATTCAAGTGTGGTAAGTCGACCCATTTAGGCCTTTCTATCCTCTTCAGCTGATTTTTCTTTGATCACTTTCGAATTATTTATAATGGATATGCACATGTTGGGAGTCATCTGTGTTATCTAGTGATTTGAAAAGTATGACATTTTCAACAGCCTGTGAGTCATCTTGCACCAACTTGAACCATTGGTTCAAGTTGGTGCAAATACAGCATGCAAGATGCAAAATAAAAAATACAAAGCATGCAAATACAAGCATGCAAGATGCAAAATAAAAAATACAAATATAAATATCTCTGATCACTCCCAAATATTTGGTAGTGATCCAAGATATTTAGTTTTGTATTTCATGTTAATAGGTGACCTTGAATGACCTTGAACGATTTTGACCCGCTAATGTTTTTTATGCGGCTTGAGGTGCTCCCCAAGATGGTAGAAGAAAGAATGTACCATTCCATTTAAAAAAGTAGAGTTGACCTTGACGTAGCTTCAGCGCCTCCACCGACAAAAAATAGGGTGGTCCAGTATGACGGCCTTCTCGAATACCGAACCTTTTGTCTGAAACATTTTTGAATATGATCAATAGTTTGAGTGCTATTGCTCTGTAACACTTTATCTGCCTCATCCTGTATTTATATGGTAAACAGAATCAATGAGGTTCACTCATTAAATTCAGTTATTCAAACCACTCTGTTGATCATAATTTAAATTCACCGGGATTTGTCTATTGGAAATCACATGTCACACATACCTACATCTGATGCGTGCCTGCATTACAATCCCGGGGAAAAAGTTCACGTCTAAGTGGATATGTTTATATATGTTTCAGATATTGTCATATATGTATCAGATATATTCATATCTGACACTTTACAGTATCATGTATGATTAGGTCTGATCATATTCCACATCACATATGCATTTAGAAGATCATATCTGATCAAATACAGTATCTGGCCTGACCATATATGAACTCATATCTGTTTATATCTGGCTAAGTACCAAGGCGAGTTGGTACCGTAAATTCGTATCTGAACATACATGATGCGATATGTGAACGTATCTGTTTGTATAAGATCATATCCGATCAAATACGGTACCAGACTCTGCTATATAGATCGCATATATGTTTTTATCTGTTACCAAGGCGAGTTGGCAGCGTGAAACCATATCTGAACATATATGATGTGATATATGAGCAGGTACGTTCATATAAAACTCTATCCCATCAGATACTATACCAAACCTGCAAAATAAACGAAGTGTTATACACTCATACCTTATCGTATATGCAGTTCATTTTTTCACAAATGAAAACGTCTAAATATATGAAACGATATATGAGGAGATGAGACGATATCCGATCAGATACGGCACCTCACCGGACTGTATTATATGTGATCATGTAAGTTACTATAATATTGTTAATTATTAACACTTCAAGTGATGACGTGTTAATAACCCCGCTCTATATAATGTAAACATTTTAATATCTTCATGACTGCTCCAATAAGGTTTGATCTGTTTCAACAGGGTAAGATTTGCTCTGATATAGTCGGAGTCATACCTGGTCTGATAGTTCAGATAAACTATGATTCTATCATTATGGCAGGTCTTTGTTCATAGATGTCCAGGTCTACTGGGATCCACGGTATTTTATTTTTATACGTTCAGATATAGTCCGGTAGGATCAGATCTGTCTGACATGATCAGATCTGGCCCAATAAAATCAGATTTAGTCCAACAAGATCAGATTTTGCCTGGGGATTGGATCTGGTCAGACCTGCTGCGATCTGGACGGGTCTGCTCTCAAAATTATAAAAATGGCTCTGATATGATCATACATGGTCAGATATAAGCATACATGATCTGTCATGACACTACATGATCAGACCTGGCCATTTTTCTTGTCTGATCATATCTGATTCTACAGATATGATTCACATACATTCAGATATATTCAGATATGAACTTTTTTTTCCCGGGATACTTTATACAAAATATCGTAACATTGGGATACCGTATGCAATGGAAACGGAGCACAAGTGTCGCCATAATTCCGATAAAAAATATGCGCCAGGT